>JAXQQM020085198.1:0-27238 GCA_034641835.2 Pinus albicaulis
TTTTCCCTTCACTTTGGAGATCTATTGGTGGAGGCTATTATTTTTCATATGTCAGATTAAACACACTTTCCATATCTGTAATTTTCAGTGGATCTGCAGTCTTAGATCTCAGATCTACACTTTGTACATGGTGTTTTGCTGAAAACCCCAAGGGGGTTCATTAGAGGAGCCTATATAGTCAATGGATCTGATACAGATCTAAATTTTTATGCACATATCAGCTCTATATCTGATGTACAACTTAGTGCTATTGCAAGAGTAATAAAATAACGCTGTCAAGGTATTTCCAGTTTTTATTCATGGTTGAAGCCCCTCTTTTTGCATGATTTTTGGACAATTATGGCCTAGGAGGCTTGTTTAACTAAGCTACCATGATTTGTTTCAGATATCCTTTTGTATCTGGTTGTTATAATGTATTAATAAATGGATCCATGGGCTGCATTTAAATATTATTTCATACATCTCTAAAAAATATGTTTTTACTGCATGTATTGCTAATTTTCCCGTTTGGGAATATTATAGTGGCATCGGAGTATAATCTTGGCTCAACCTGTGAGTTTTCAGCCAATATGATATAAGAAGAATAAGAGACGGAGAAAGAGATCAGAATGATGGAAGGAATGAGTTTCATCTTATCTCTTTTCAGATCTAAGAAGGACCTCACCAAGGAGGCGAAGTAGAGAAAAATGGAGAAAAGAAGTGAAACCACATCATGGTTTCAAGATGAAGAAGGCCCATGTACTTCCTATTAGCAAAATAAGATCCGGTATTGCATAAAGCTACAAAGAAACATACTATGGCCTTTTACTTTGAAGACAAGAGGCATAGATATGGAGAACACTTATATCATGAGATTCTAAGTGAGTATCTTGCAGAATATAAGTCTCAACCTAGAGATTTCAAGGAGAATCTAACTCTCCCACAGTTCATTCAGCTCAAAGAAGAAAGGAGACCTTGTAGCAATAGAAGGAAGAAGGGAAATAGATTTCTATTTTCTACCTTTGATGGGTCATTCTCATGCACATCAAGGGCTTGGGGAATGAGGTTGGATGCATTTTTACTACTACATCCAGTAGTAGAGAAAGAAGCTATTGATATTGCAGCGCTGCACCTTGAGAGTGAAGCAAACATTTGGTGGTTCAGCCATTTGAGTCATGCAAGAGTGATTTCATTTGAATATTTTACTCAAAGGTTGATTAAGAATTTTGAAAAGAAGAAATCAAAGGAGAAGAAGCCTTCACCACCACTTGCTGCAAGAGCACTTATATCAGGAGAAAGAACACTTGCACCTTTGCAAAGTAGTCTTGATCTCTTGACATTTAGAGTCCCATGCACCATTCTGGAGATGCATGAGGAGGAGGAGACTTATACCAGTGCTGATGAAGCCATAGAAGAGCAACCATCATCATCAGTAGTTGGGGAAGCCATCACACTGGAGGAAGGAACCCTTGTATCAGTACAAGATGTTCCCAAGCTTTACCAAGGTATGCACATGTTTCCATTTTCTGTTACTTCAACACATCATATGGAGGATTGTGGGAATATACCATTGCATGACCTAGGGTCAAAGTACATTGATGATTTGGAGCAGCAGACTGTTACTGCACTGAGCAGCCTTGATTTTTTCAAGGAGAAGATATACAGTCATCCTAGTGTATCATTGTTGAGCTGCACACAACTATTGGGGTTGGAGTGTAGATTCTTGGAGGATGGGATGAGTATTGTCCTAAACCATGCCATGTAGAACTATGTGTTTAGCATTGAGTATGATCTTAAGATAGCAGATGCACCATCATGGAGATCAACAGCACTGTCATTGAGAAGCAGTGATGAGTTGGGGGCCTAACCATTATTGGATAATTCCAATGACCTTTCTACATGTATAGCAGAGGATAGGCAGATGGTGGATGAGAAGCATATTATTTTCCATTGTTATGATGGATCTTTCTTGATGAGCACTTCATTGCTCAATGAGAAGGTTTTTCCTTCAGTATATTTGGATCCTTATGGGGT
Organism: Pinus albicaulis; assembly: GCA_034641835.2. NCBI lineage: Eukaryota > Viridiplantae > Streptophyta > Pinopsida > Pinales > Pinaceae > Pinus > Pinus albicaulis. The sequence goes on from JAXQQM020085198.1 coordinate 2,014, forward strand.
CAACTTGGTCATTGAGGAGTGGTCTTAATTTGGAGATCTCCAGGAGATTGCATTTCAACATCCCATGAAATGCAAAGACAAAAATCTGATTTGGGAGGATGGTGTTCTCCATTGGAGGAATGCCACTTTTGGACATGATGATAGACACTCACCATTGGTTGGATGGGTGATGTTGATGAGCAAGAGGTTGGGAAACCACTTGCAGATTTATGACACTGGGCAGCAGGAGGAAAGATTTCATTGGTTACTCTTGAAAGAGTTTGGTCATCATATGACACATTCTATTTCAAAGAGTTGGTGGGTGGATGGAACTTGGAATGGCACTTACATCATATGGTAGCAAGGAGTTTGGGTGTATTGGGGTGATGTGATATCTTTCATATCAACTATCATGTTGTTGCTCCATGACTTATATGGTGATGGTGTAGGGAGGCAACAAGAGTTGTTGTTGCTTTGGTTGTTCTTGAGAGAGTATGGGCTGATTTTCTCCCATACTTTGCATGATGTTGCAGGAGTAGGAGATGGCACTATCATGGTGCAAAGGGGCTACTCATTAGCTTTGGAGGATCAAGAGGTAATTCCACTTTGGAGGGAATCTCCCACATATAGCAGCATTATGATTGATAGCTTTAACATGTGGCATGTCAAAGAATGTAGTTATGAGATGACAGAAGCCTTATTGCAAAGGAAAAAAGCGTTGTCACTTGGGAGCTTGGGTTTGTTGATGGAGTGTCCCCAGGATCACTTCACATATGATGCACTTGATGGGAAAGTATGAGGTGAGAGTGATGGAGTAGTGGATGGAGACATCTATTACCATGATATGATATTCTTGACTTGAACTTTCAAGCATAAGAAGACAGATCTTCATGTAGCACATAGTTCATTCCTCTTCATGGGAATATATCATACCACTATGGAGGGCTCATTCATGGATCTTATTATCAAATTACTCTCAGTACATGGTAATAATTGTGTTTTTGCACTTATTGATTATCTCACACAATATTTGCATTCTCTTACCATCTCTATAAAGTGCATTGCTCCACAAGAGGGCGAGCTTCTATTTGGGCTTCATGGTCATTTTGGGACCAACATCTATGATGGAGAGAGCCATTTCTTGTATGGCTTTGGGCAAGTGTTGTACTATTTCCTGTATGTTGAGTTGATATGAAATGCCATTTACTATTCACTAGTAAGTGTGATGACATGTACAACTAGCAATTTGTTGGGAGACAACTTCCCACATCATGTTCTGAAACTGCAGTTGGTAAAACTGCACCATGACTACTTGAGAAACTGTTGGTACCTTCTAGAACTATGTAAAACCTTCATTAATTCTCTTATTTTGTTTCCATATGATGATAATAACGCCATGCTCATTTTGTATGGAATGATTTGGGCAAGCACCAAAGGGTGGAACTTTGAGGACCCTATTTCCTTTTTGCATATGAAGGAAAAATTATTGCAGCCCATATTCAACATCAGCTTTACACTTATCATAAGTAGATAGAGAGACAATGTGGGATGGACATTTTGATCCATCATATTCAATTATGTAGCCCACCTTCTTTTTAGGAGCCTAAGGTGGAGGAGATGTTTCAGGAGTTACCATGTTGGAGGGTGACTCACTTTTTGTGGATGATAGCTTGGGGATGGAGGCTTAACATGGGGATTATGGTTCCAAATATATTTCAGATTCCATGCCTCAAGAAGGCATCTAAACCACATATATTTTTTTCCATGGATATCCCACTTTTTCATGATGAGAGCCATTTGGATTTTTCACCAAAGGCATACTTATACACATGGGAGGAACAACTTGAGGACATATTGTTGAAAGAGAATCTTGTTCTTTGAAGGAACTTATCACTTGAGGATGCTACAAGAGGAAGAGGAGAGGCTCTTAAATTCTATCCTTGCAGTTTCTTGAGGACAAGCAACATTTGGGAGGGGAGGAATGTAGTGTTCCTAAATTAGCATGCAACTAATTGGAATATTAATTTTGCTCTTAACATGTAGTTAGATGAATAAATGGGTAGGGAGGCCTATAAATATTTTTAGCAACAATAAAATCCCTCTTAATGTGAAAAGGGATGATATTCATAGCTAGATAAAGCACCTTCATGTGTGAACAAGGGCTAATGCATGTGGACAAAGTCAAGTTTGACCAAGTCAACAGAGCTAGAATGGAGGGATTGGATCATTAATAAAGACAACCCAGTGGGAATATGGATCAGTTTAGATAGCTATATTAAAGCCACCTTGAGTGTGGAAGAATACATTGCATGGATATCAAGTCAAGGTCGACCAAATCAAACAACGTTGTTATGGAGGAGTGGCATTGATGATGGGACAACACAGTTTTGGAGGGAGATTGATTGTGTGATGATGGAAAACCTAATGAGGGGGAACCAAGGTGAGAAGGCTCACATTGTTTATAAGGAAGAGGATGGAAACCATATGGGGTTAGCTTATGATGATAATTTTCTAATTATATGGTCTGTTTAGACATATACTTTATCTTCTTGTTTAGCTGAGATTGAATTTTGTTTAGCATTAGGTGTTCCTGATCGGGAATCCCACCTCTTCCATTGAGTAGCTCTTGGAGGAGTCTCACACCATATTTTCCACTATCTGGTTGAAGGCCAAGCTTCATCATCCTTTGATAGTGCATATCCTATTGAGGGTTTGTCTATTTCAGTAAGCTGCAAAAAGTGGAGACTAGATCTTCAGATCTAGGCCATTTTAGTGCTTCTTTTCTATGGAGGAGGTTTCTAATCCATTGTAAGAACAATATTGAAGGCATTGAGCTTCATTTTCATATCTTCGTTGTAGGCCAACCACATTTTGTCCCCTATAGTGCAGTATAGATCCAGATCTGCGTAATTTATGAAGGAGCAGTTGTAGGGTGGTTCAGTACACCATTTGGAGAGATGATTTCTAAGTGTTGGGGATCTGCCCTTCACTTTAGAGATCTATTGGTGGAGGATATTATTTTTCATATGTCAAATCAGCCACACTTTCCATATCTGTAATTTTCAGTGGATCTGCAGTCTTAGATCTCATATCTACACTTTGTACATGGTGTTTTGCTGAAAACCCCAAGGGGGTTAATTAGAGGAGCCTATATAGTGCATGGATCTGATACAGATCTAAATTTTTATGCACATAGCAGCTCTAGATATGATTCACAACTTACCGATGTTGCAGGAGTAATAAAATAACGTTGTCAGGGTATTTCCAGTTTTTATTCATGGTTGCAGCCCCTCTTTTTGCATGATTTTTGGACTATTATGGCCTGGGAGGCTTGTTTCACTAAGCTACCATGATTTGTTTCAGATATCCTTTTTTATATGGTTGTTATAATGTATTAATGAATGGATCCATGGGTTTCATTTAACTATTATTTCATACATCTCTGAAAAATGCATTTTTACTACATGTATTGTTGATTTTCCCATTTGGGAATATTACAGTTCGGCTCAATGAGGCAATGGGCTTAAACTCTCTCTCAACAATGGAGTATTCTCTGGTTTCTTCAACACACCAGCTATAACTAATAACTTTTCAGCTAGCTGAAACAATGTGAGGAAGAAGAATTTATAAGAGAGGAGGAGGAGGTTATGGATCCACATAAGGTGGAGGAGGGGTCTATCCCTTTGGGGAGTTTCATATTTGTAGGAACTAATAGGCCAAAGGGAGAAACTCAACTTTATCCAGTCGAACAAACGATCATGATTGTGCTCACGAAGTTATTAAAGCATAGAAGCTTCACTTCTGTTTTAAAAAAAATTCCAAAAGAAGCTTGGCGCGGGTGCCCTTCTGAGACAAAGTGCCAATGGGCACGAGGCTCGGTGTTAATTTCTTCATGGGTTCGAGGCCATAACTGTCTACCAACACCAACCCAAAATCATAGGTTTTTGAAGCTTTGCTTGAGGAATGATCAACAGAGTTTATGTTCTTGACATGCCAAGGGATGAAATGACATTTATGGCAATGTATGACAGTACATAGGGGTCACTGAAATGGTCCTCCAATGTTCGGGATGGGGACTATAGGGACGGTGAAAAACTATTGTGTAACAGATGCCCCCTAAAGCATGAAGTCCGAGAGAGAGAGGGAGGGGTGAAATTATTTATGAGAACATGCCCAAACCAAAACGCCACCGTCAGAAAAACTACAAGATAAAATACAACTGATATATCTGTTACATGAATATGTGGCATGGGTGCAACCATTCATAATAGAGAACATAGAATAAGATCCAAGGTATGGACGCAGCCATCTAGTGAGAAGGATCATCAAATAGACTCAGGTATGGTCACAACCATCCAATTAGAAGAGTCATGCATATAGTCATGATAAACCAAATCGTCCCGCAACCTAGATTTCATTAGACAAAACCTAGGGTCTTGCACTCCATCTCGACCTGAATAAGTAAAAATTCAAGCATACAAATGAATGAGCTGAAGTCTAACATGCAATAAAATCACCTGATTACTAAACAATGATGAAAGTTGTTGACAGGTGCAAGAGAGACGACCAATCATGACAATGGTTCTTAAGGTACTGCTAGTACAATCCATGGAATGTGAACAATGAGCTGGATTTGAAAACCCGCAGAAACACTCGATCGAAGGCCAATGATGAGAACCTGTCGTCGAATGCGAAGAACTTTCCATTGAGGCATGCAACCTCTAAGGTACCAGAAGGGAGTCTCTAGATCAACTTCCTAGATGACGAGCTAAAATCGACAGGAAGTGATTTGTCGAAGGAGGGCCATAATGTTTCCCACATCATCGACATGAGATAGAGGAATAAGATGATAATGAATCAGGACTGAACAAAGGATCAGGGGTTGAAAACTTCAGAAGGAACTTCTCTTGAATATATTGGTGACACGACTCCAGAATTTGGAAGTATTTGAAATTAAGGGATCTGAGGTCATGATGACGTGGCGAAGAGCAGATGAGAGGTCAAAAACAGATAACCCAAACCCATGGAGGAAAAATGATGAATGTGGGATGTCCCCAACCTGACATGAACTCCAAACAAGTGTCATGTTCAAGGGTGACATACTACCGATATGACTAAGAACTGGTTCCATTTTCCCCCACCATTGCTGGCGAGTACCCCAATTATTTTTGGAAACAAGCTTGAAGGGGATGTCATATGCTTGCCATGTAAGTTTTTCCTTCGGAAAAATCCATCCTAGTACATTTTACGAACCCTAGGAAGGAGGAACTCAGTAACGTCATGGTGACAATTTCTGATGTCGTTTAGTTTTAATGAGTCTGACAAAGGAATAAATCGATATCTTTTCATGTTTAGAGAGTTTGAAAAGAAGCGGAAAAAAAAACTCCAATAGGTCCCTTTTCATATGTAGTCTCACAAATCTAAAAAGGTAGAAAACAATATCTGAGAGAACCTCTTAGCCATGTTCGACTAAGGTATTCCTTTTTCGTAAATAATTCGTCCCATTTCGAAAAAAGGGGTAAACATATACTGGGCATATTATGTGTCACAACATTTTAACGAGTTCAAAATGAAAAGAGTCTCGGCAATCTTTTCAATTTTTGAGAGTCTAAAAAGAGCTGAAAGATGACTCTAGGGGGTGAATTTTCGTGTTTTTACTAAGTCCGAAAAAGTAATAAAATACAACTCGTTGTGTCATCGTTGCCATTTTTTAGGACCTGTTGCTACACAAAAAACAAACATAAAACCCATTTTTCGTGATAAATAATAAAATAATCGAAAAACATGTATAAAACCTAGTTAGGGTTTGGGAAAAGGTTATAAAATGATGAAAATAGTAAAAACAATTTACTTTTCACCTTTTCACCTTCTTGTGAGAATTTTACCATTTTTATTGTGAACTTTGTGGAGCCAACAACAGGAAATCCAGGTGGCCATTTGCGAATCCATTTTCTCCAGGTATGAGCTCTGATCTTTTCCTCAATTTCAAGCCATTTTCCATTCTCTGTTTTTATGATTTGATACATTTTAGGGGATATTTTGTAATGGCTTGGTCACAACGATCAACGCGGGTTCCGAGCACGAAGTCGCACCCAACCCCGCAAAATTTAAAATGGGAGGCACCAATCGGCGCTGTTGTTTCCAAAACAGCAGTGCCAACCACCGCAAAAAAAAATTTCCCAAATTTCTCCTAAAACACCTGATTTAAATGGTTCAAATATCAATCTTGTGGCTAATGGAAGCCTCAATTATGGTTTTGCAAGGAAATCAACAACCAAAATGGTCATAGAGTGGAAATAACGAGAACATGGGGAAGAATATGAACAAGCCATGGGAAATGAGAGATGTATGGATGCCCTGAGAAAATGCGAGCTCTTGAAATTCTTCCTAACACCATGTCTAAGAGCTCAGCTGGAACTATTGCAGTACCTGATTAGTGTGTGGGACATTAATCGAGAAATATTTTTTATTCATGACCAAGAGTTGGAGATGGAAGTCTCTGACATTTATTTCATTATTGGATTGTCACGGAGGGGAGAGAAACTGATCTTGACAGGTACTTGGCCTCTTGGAGAGAGAATGGGCATGCTAATAGAAAGAGTGTGTCCAGGAGCAAAGAAAGGATCAAAAAGAGGAAAAGTAGATATTCAGAAAATACCTGATTTAGCACTCAGGGTAATGATACACACTATAACTCGGGCCGCTGGATCTCAGGATCCTCATGAAGCTATAAAGACATGGCTTCAACTTTCCATGGATTGCATGGCTCCAAGCATCTACAATTGGGTGGAAGCCATAACAATCAACTTCAAGCATCAACTAACAAAATGCAAGAATGGAAAGTTGAAACAATTCAGATATAGGTCCATCCTGATACTGTTCATCCTGAAATGATTACCGATATTCCAGCGCTAGGAGGTGATAGTACCTACACCACCAACACGAGAGCCACAGATGGTCCTTTGGGCAGAGTTGATGCCCCTATCTGGAGGTGGTCAACATATGTCATGGAGACCAAAATTTTTTGACTGGCTCCGCTGATAGCTCATCGTGGTAGAGGACTAGCCATACACCAGTACCGATTTCATGGGTGATCCAGACCTTCCACTCCCGAAAGGATATGACTGGGATGATGATTTGGGTAAAAACTCATTTTTATTTTATTTTATGAGTATTATGAATTTTTTTTTTTACATGTGTTCTGACATTTATCTATGCATTGTAGATGTTGGCCCAGAGAGACTTGCAGGGATGTCCCCCATAGCACGGAGGGTCCCATGTGATTTCGAAGCGACCCCTCATGGTTAGGGGAGTGACAAAGAAGAGATCGCACGCAACTTGGAGGGACTCACAAGTGGGATCACAACTTATGTGAGATTTGAGGATGTTCCTCGTGCTTACTAGAGGCATACTGCAAGGGTGTCTAACTGCATCCACTGACTACTGAGGTGGGTCGTGCGTTCGGTAATGTGATAACATGAGCAACATGTGGATTAGACGCCTAGGTTTCATTTCTACATATTTTTGGAGAGACATGATGTCTTAGGATGTAACCAAAAACACATATATTTTTTGAACTTATGATGTACATGGATGCAAACAATCGATAAATATGTGTGTGTGTGTGTGCTTATTTTCTTGTCTAAATCTTACTATGTGATGATGATGCTTTTAAAAATTTCGCAAATGTCTATCTAATATAATAATGGCTACTGCATCAGTTAACGTATTCATTATTCTAGGAATATGTTGATATGTGATATAATCAAAATTCCTTTCTAATAAATGAACACGCAAATACATCCTTAAAATTTGAGGGTTTCTAATAGAATAATGCCCATTGAGCTGGAAAACAACAAGCTAAGAGTCTAGGTTCACAATTAATTCATGAACGTCAAGAGCAATAGCTTCAGTTAGGATTTCGATGACTGCAGTGTATTCAACGACATTGTTGGTTGTTCATCCTAGACAAATACCTTGAAGGTTTAATAACTCACCATTAGGATCATAAATTACCCAAGTCACAGATGATATATTTTTGTTACTGCAGGAGGCACCATCAGTGAAATCGACATAAGGAGTGATAGACATCTGCACTGCAAGCAAAGAGATAATAAGCAAGAAAAACTGCTTGCAAAGCACACCAAGCCAAGAAATTTAAAAAAAAAAATGAAAAAAACACCTATGTACAAAAGGACATGCACGAGAAACTCATGCATAATATTTTTTGAGGTATAACCCATTTCTGGGCTGATCCAAGGGATAGCCTTCATAGTCAATAAGCTCATAGGCCTCGTTATGAAAAAAACACTTAGCGATGTAGGGCTGATGCCACATGGGTTCAAATTTACCTGCCCCCAGCTTATCATGAGCTTGGTTATACAAGAGGACTAAATCTCCTTCTACGAAGGTACGAGGGGAAACCGTCTGGTCAAAATGACCTTTGACCCGCTTTTTTTGTGCTTATATTACTAGAGCAGCAAAGAGACGAGTTTCACCAATCCTCTCCAAATATAGAAGATGTTCTTCCTTTGGTGGGGTATTAGGCAATAATTCAACAAATATATTGAGGGAAGGAATTTCGCGTTCAATTGGAAGGGTAGTTTCAGACCATAAACAAGTTAAAATGGGGTGAATCTGGTTGCATCCTTCACCGAGGTTCGGTAAGCCCAGAGAGTTGAAAACAACATGAGATGCCAATTTGACTTGTGCATCCCAATCGTACGTTGAAGCATGGTGACTAAAACTTTGTTCACGGCTTCAACCTGGCCATTGGCATGGGGGTAGTATGGCGTTGAGCTGTCGTGATGCAATCCCAATTTAGCAGTCAACTCAACCATCATATAATGGCAAAAATGGGAACAGGACGCCTTGCTTAAGTAATCGCGTGAAACCTTTGGCTACTTCAACATAGTTCAATATGAAACGACGTAGGAAATTAGCTTTCCCTTGCAAACTCTACTACTGATGTAAGGAGGAAGGGGAGGGGAGATTAACAATAGCTTTGACCTTAAGATTATCAAGATGAATTCTGTATTTAGAGACGACAAACCCAAGGAGTCTGCCGAAATTGATGTAGAAAACACATTTATGCAGATTAAGCCGTATGTTGTAGCGTCTACAACGAAGAAATATTTGACGGAGGTGATCCAGGTGATCCTTACACTTAGCAGAATGAGTCGGAAGGTCATCTAGGTAAGGTTGAACAATGTGCTTAATATCATGAAAAGCGTATGACATTGCTCATTGGAATGTCACACAAGCATTCTTCAGGCCAAAAGGGAGCTTCTTGTATGCGAAGGTGCCCATGGACAGATGAAGGCAGTCTTATGTTGATCAGCTGATAGAATATTGATATGGTTATAACTAGAAAACACGTCCATAAGGGAAAATATCTCACTCCCAGCACATTCGTCAATGATATGGTCGATGAAGGGAGTGGGATAGTTATCCTTAGGACAAGCACGATTGATATAAAAGTAATCCACACATAATCGAATAGTACCTTGGTTTTTATCCACAGGGATGATGTTAGAGACTCAATCTATCAAGGGGATCAGATAAATGAAGCCAGCCTTGAGAAGCTTTTCAACTTCTAAGAGACTAGTATAGACTTGGATCTCATCTGGAGAACAGGTCACTTAAATGTGGATGTTCTCGACAACCCCCGGTTTAACGGAGATGTCGATATGCATTGTTTGATTAATATTCCCCATGTTGCCTTCCGAAAATAATTCATGTGTCAATATGGGCAATTGAAGTGGATGGGAAGGAGCTTGGGAAGAGAATTTCTCAAGACAAGTAGACATGGCTCCAAGGCCAGACATAAATAATGAACGATGATGACTATCGTCCTAGGGAGGATCCTCAAGAGACATGGTTTCCACAATGGCTTCATTAGTTGGAAACGTCTCATTTAAGGGATCAGGATAATCCGAAGCACCGAGCCAAGGGGATTGAGAATACATGTCGAGAGACACACTCTAAAGAGTATGAACAGAAGGAGGACGAGTCGAAGCTGAAATAATTTCACAATAATCAATTTCTATTGGGCTTAACACCATCGCATCACCAAACAAATCAACTTGTTCAAGCGAAGGGATGATCCATGGATCAAAATACGTGGAGATCATGTTGACCTGAGCAGTGTTGGGCAGAGGAAGAGAAAAGAGACCCATAAGGGTGGGATATTTGAAAAGTCCCGGCCCCATGCTTTCATAAGGCATAGGAATACGGTCTAAATATAAAACGTTGCTCTCAGAGGAGGTGGAAGTGAAAAAGGATAACTGATCATCAGTGGTGATATTTCCTTCTTGTGGAAATTGAATAACATGAAAGAGAGTGGATGGTACACATAGCATGGCATGAGTCCAACTGCAACCAAGGAGAAGATTATAATTGAGCTTGGCGTCAATGAATTCAACCTCATCATTAACCATTTTTCCTTCCAACGTTATAGGTAAGCTGGTGAGGAGACCAAGAGGGCGAGGTTCCCTTCCGTCGAAAGCTTCTAAAGCATTTGGAGATTGGTTAAGGGTCGAAGAACCAATGGCTTTCCAACATGTAACGAACATGATGCAGGTAGATGCACCTTCTTCCACAACCGCTCGATGCATATTATTACCATTAATCCCAACTTGGATAATCAAAGCAAGCTGGTGAGGGAGATGTAGAATGAAATTCTCTAGATTGAAAGTGATAAAGGCTTGAATCAGTGGGTTCAACCCCTCCAACAACAGATAGCAAAGCCTTCCGTTGTGACAGACAGCTCTGAAGCACCTCCAAAGCGGACATAGCGAATGACACCTGAACTAAATCTTCAACAATATTGTAATGTTGAGTGGAACGAGCATTTGTGTATAGGAGGAATTACGGGGCACACCTTTAGAAGGTGGCCGTACAATGGGCTCGGGACTGGGCCTTTCAATGTGAAGAGGGCTAGAAGCAAGCAGGGGAGGAGGACCATCTGTGATCTCTTTCTCTGCTACTTGACGTAGTTCGGTATAATCCTTCGATCTGGTAGCGATAGATATGGGTGTAGCACCATTCATCATGAAAACCTGAGAGCCAAAAGGGGCGGAGAACTGAGGTTTATCCACCATCTGATTTTTCTGTGATGGGAATGGTTCTTTAAGAACAATCAGAGTTCCTTGAGTTCCTTTGAGCAGTCGACTCACCTCAGCCCGTCATGGACAGCCCTTGGTGTAATGCTCGTCGTCACATATCAGACAAGGATACTTCGGTTTACGCTTTGAGCCATCATCAGTACTAGGTTGAGGAGAATTCTGTTTTGGGGTATCAGCTTTGGCCTTTCTTTTACCCTTCTTCTTACTTTTGGAGGCTTTATCCACAGGGGTGGACTAGATGACATTCACTTCCGCAGGCTTACCAGGATTGAAAGGTGGCTCAGAAGTAGTATTGGTGGAAGAATTAAATTTATGCTTCACAGGATTGGGAGAAGAATAAGAAGACTTACGAGAAATATGAGAAATGAAACCAATGATACCGTCGACAGATGGTGTCACCGGTGCTTTGGTAGTTCTAGCTCGTGGAGCATTAGGAAAGAGATAATAAACTGTGCCAGACTAGGAGTACACTAGATCAAGGTACTGGGCACGAGAAATGGCTTGCTCTTCAATGACACATGCCCCCATAAGCAATGTCCTTAGCTATCAAGATGACAAAAGAGGTAGTGAACCAGTGAGTCAGGAGCTAATTAGGAATTTCGAACTTGATCAGTCGATGATGACGTCTCCATTCATGAATATGATCATAGATATGGATAGTCGTGTCTTATTTTAAGGATGTAAGGAGGTGCATTCTCATTTCATAGCAAACCAACAACTAAAAGTGTGTGAGGAATGCCATCGCAAGAGAATTTAAATCTTGAAAAATACCACGAGAAAGTTCAATGTACCACTTCACAGTGGCACCCATGAGAGTCCTTTGGAAAAGATGTAATCAAATAGAATCATCAATCCAAGAGTTAGAGGAGCACCATAGGTGGTACGTCATAGCATGCGCCTGGGGGTCTTCTCCAGACTTGCCCTCAAACTTAGGACAATCACCAGGAATCTTGGTGGGACCCAGAGTCCAATTCGGATTATGAAGAATAGGATCGTTTTTAAACTTTGACACATCAGGCAATTCCAGCATAACAAGGAAAGGAAATTTCGGATTGAAGGGCATTGCAGGCCTTTGATAGAGACCAATGTTGTAATTCCAACTGGGATGGGAGAAATTTCGAGCCCATATGTTCTGTCCCGGAGGATTTTTTCCATAGGGGTAATTATTTAGATAATTCTTCCCATAAACCTATTGAGGACCGGGGTATTGATTCTGAGTGAACCATTGAGGTCTAGTTTGAGAAACATATATATTTTGTTGTGGGATGTAATCAGTGCCTTGGGTGGACCTTGTACCATCGAAGGCTAACCTTGGGAGACCATCAGTTGGCCTTGAGGAATAAAAGGTTGGCCCTGAGGCTACACAAGCTTTCTGTGGGGTGCAGGTTGGCCTGGGTACTGAGGTTGAATAGGCTGTCCCTAGGGTGTAGGTTGGCCCGGATGTTGAGATCCACCAAGTTTCCCCTAGGGTACAGGTTGGCTCGATGGTTGAGATGAGCCAAGTCGCCCCTGAAGACCAGGTTGGCTCGACTAACCAATGGAGGGTTGAACTTGTTGTACAAAATTTGAGCCTTGTTGAACGTAAGGTTGGTTCTGTTGCACGAAAGGTTGTCCCTAAGGCGGGTAGGTTTGCCCCTAGGTAACATAAAATTCTCCCTACTGAACATAAGGTTGGCCAGTAGGACCGTAGGGTTATCCCTGTTGGATTGAAGGTTATCCCTGAAAGGGTTGTCCTTGTGGGCCATAGGGTTGTCCCTGAAGATATGTGAACTGGTTGGGCCGAACCGACATTTGAGGGGTTTGAACATACAATGGACCCTGTGGGTGAGGCCCATGGTAATAGATGTGATTTCCGTGCTCATCGTAGCACTGCGGTGGATTGACGGGAGCTTGAACCTACTAAGAACCCTAGGGGAAGTAATTCTGATGTTGAATAGCCATCATATACTGGTCGTACGTCAAACCTCCCAGAATGGGATTAGAGGAGATAGGTGCACTACCAGTAGATTGATGGACTCCCGATACGTGAGGCTGTGATCCACTCACGACGAGTCCTATAGGCATCATGGAAGCATTAGGGGTAATTCCACTCGTAGCAGAAGATGGTGGTAATGACGGAATCACCCTAGTGGACGGTGTGGAGGAAGCCACACAAACAGTAGGCTGGGTTTGGACAGACGTAACCACCATCGAAACAATGGAAATTGAAGAGGATGGACCTGACACAAATGATCCCACAGAAGGAGCTGTCGTACTTGACCAAAATGGATTCTGATACAAATATGTAGCACCAGAAATTATCTGACCCAAAGTACGATAACCAACCGGAAGTGATGAAGGTTGAGAGGAAGGTTTATTTTTGACATAAGGAAAATTCTCCGGAGGGAATTGATATTCTCCCGTAGAAACATAAGTCTCTTCACTACTAATAGAACTTGTGGCATCCATATTTGATGAAGACATGTTTTCGACGAATAGGCGATGAGCGGTGGCAAGTAAAGCATGTGTTAATGGTGACACAGGTGGTGCTGAGGGATCTTCCCTTAAAAGGACCAAGTGTTTGGAGGTTGCCAATTGATATCAAATGGTTCCTCAGGGGGATACTAAGTGGCAAGAGGTTGAATGCTTGGAATGATGGCATGCCAGTAGCCTAGAGTCCCAACAGACTGAGGTGTCTCCGAAGAAACTTCGGGGGAAGGTTCTTCACTACGAGGTAATGAAGAGGACAATGAAACTGGTGGTTTTGCGACCGTGACTTTGTCTCAAAAATAAGGATAGAAAAGATATGATCAATTCGAGGCTTTAAGAACAATCACTAAGGAATCACTCATGAACATGCCAAGAAAATAACTTTAATGGGCGTGTGTTCGCGGGTAATTAATTTTATGACACTGAAACAAAACTCGGCCTTTTCATATTTTAAGAGTCGAGAAAAGGAAAAAAAGGTGACTCTAGTCACTTTCAGTTTCGACGAGCTTGAAAGGACAATTGCTCAATGATATTTTCAAAATTTAAAGATTCACAGAAAGATCAAAATGACTACTCGGGAACTTTAAGAAAGAGTGTGTACCAAGCTCCCGTGAACTACAATATACACCTTGGTCATCAAATGAAAGAGAAATGACTAAGGACTTAACATACGTGCAGGAAATCTCCCCGATTGTTGTGTTCGGTGTATCACAGTTATAGGTTGGCAAACTCGGCTTCCTATAGATAAAGGATTGCAACCTATGAGGGTCTCCCTTTATATACACGACGGTATGGGGAGCACAAGTCTGTACTAGCACTGTCTAATGCCAGATGGCAAGTGACAACTACTAGGTTTAACGACGTTGGAACACGTCACTAGCCTAGACCTCTAAGTATGAGCGTTAAGTTTCAATGCTTCCTTAGATTGATTGAGTTCATTTTAAAGTTTATCTTGAAATTATGTTTCAGTTTCAAGGCCTTACCGAATGTAATCTCAAATCTCTAATGAAAAACTATATGAGAGAAAGAATACCATTTCAATTCGATGAAAAACTAACTAAGAGAGGGATAAAGGTTGACAACAAAGCATCAATCAATCGAATGCATGAATAATACTTTCCTTTATGATACTAACACAACCAAAGTGGAAAACGAAAAATGATTCTTTTGTTTTTCACTTTTCTAATTAAGAAGAAACCTACTAAAGCAAAAGAGTACTTTTCATTTTCAAACAAAGAGAAAAAATGCAAATTTTGTTCTTTTGTATGAATGAGGAGCACTAATGAAATGCTACACTAAAAGGACAAAACAAACACTAGCTTTGAGAAACTCGAATAGAATGACCAAAATACAAAGAGAACAATCCAAAGAGAATGTAAAACACACTCAAAACTAGACATGCATCTCTTCACGCAGGAAAGGACTTTAAAGTCGACTCAATGAGAAATGTGATATATGCTCAGGGCGATGGAGGGGGGGTCAAACGAACACTAGAATGACAGTTTGAAAATCCAACAACACGTAGAATTGAAGGAAGAGACCAAACAATCAGACAATAAGCTGAAAATATGAATGACTAAACCGACTCATAAACGGCTCGCAGTCTCAGCAAACATGTGGCCAAACAAGCAATAAAAGACACCTAGAAACCCTAGGATGAAAAGGCACATTGATCCGATGAGTGACAACCTACCGAGACGAAAGAGACAGGGAAGTAAAAATTAATCAAAGTGGGTTAATTCAGGGAGAAAAAACTAATCCAGAGGGTAAGACGCACCAGAAACTCGGACAAGAAGCCTAAAAAATAAACCTATAGGATTCTACGTGACTGTTCAACAGTAATACACGCTGAACAAGGGAAATCACACCCATGCCAAAGGCAACACACACTAATCATTGCGACTGTCAGGAAAAAAACAACGTCGAGTGAGGAAACCCAAGAAAGGAGAAAAGGCAACTGAGGAAAATCCAGGTTTATCACTCTAAGAATAGGTGGAGTGGCTTGAAAGAGTTAAATAAGAAAAAAAAAATAGAGAAATGACAGTACGACCAAATTTGGTCAGACAAGAAAAAATCCTAAACGAACAACAAGAGATGATAGACACACTATTTCCCAGTATGGTCTCTAACTTGTTGTGCAGGAAAATCCCCTCTGCGGACATAGGAAATCTCGCTAGCCCTAGGGTGGGTCTAGCAACAAGGGAACATGCTGAATACCTGAGTTTCTAGTTTGTAAATAAAAGATGGATTGGGATAGATATACTACCTCAGTCCAATGCTTTTGTCGTGGCACGCAGTAATGATCCTTCGATCTTTGCCTTCACGCCTTGCGCTCCGTTGGTCATAATGTCCATGCACCTGTGCAAAGATCAAGCAAACGATGACATCATACAAGCATATACATCCATCTATAACTATTCAACTAGTCAAGGAGAGTTAAACACTTTGAATATAAATGGAAACAAAGTTGGAACCAGAAACCAGTCATGTATTATTGATATATGAAAAATAAGTTTACAACGTTGTGCCTTGATGTTGTAGATCTCCTTCGACAGGTTCAGTCAGGCACATCTCAAGCATTCGTTCGTCGTTCGGCTCAATGAGAAATGGGCTTAAACTCTCTCTCGACAATGAAGTCTTCTCTGATTACTTCAACACACTAGCTATAACTAATCACTCTTCAGCTAGCTGAATCAATGTGAGGAAGAAGAATTTATAGGAGAGGAGGAGGAGGTTTGGGATCCACATAAGGTGGAGGAGGGGTCTATCCCTTTGGGGAGTTGCACATTTGTAGGAACTAATAGGCCAAAGGGAGAAACTCGACTTGATCCAGTCTAACAAACCATCATGACTCCGCTCACGAAGTTGTTAAAGCATAGAAGCTCTGTTTCTATTTTTAAAAAAATTCCAAAAGCAGCTCGGTGCGGGTGCCCTTATGAGATAGAGCGCCAATGGGCGCGAGGCTCAGTGTTAATTTCTTCATGGGTGCTAGGCCATAACTTCCTACCATAGCCAACCCAAAAACATAGGTTTGTGAAGGTTTTCTTGAGAAATTATCAACAGAGTTTATGTTCTTGACATACCAAGGGATGCAGTGACATTTATGGAAATGTATGAAAATACACAGGGGTCACTGAAATGGTCCTCCAATGCTCGGGATGGGGATTGTAGGGACAGTGAAAAAATACTGTGTAACAGCTTCACATCAGGCTTAAGGGGAAACTTCATGAATCCTAGATCTCCTATTATACCCTTCATCTCTAAAAACTTGGTGGGAAGCAATTCTTGATATTCGTGAAGTAACTCTATAACTTTAGTGACTGTCTCCTCATCCTAGTAGTCTCGTATTGCTGCAAACTTGGTTTCCTTCTCTGATCCAATGTTTATCTTCTTGGTCTTCATCATTGTGTATGGTATCTCTATCTAAGGTCCAGTCACTTCACGACATCCTTATGACTCTTCCATGTCGATTTTGTGAGGATCTTCTTCTTCACTTGCAGTAAGGTTATAACACTCCTGTGCATTTTCTATCTGTGAAACCCAATTAGGTTGTTGCCATGCTAGTGGGGTGACATTATCAAAGATCCTCTTCTTGACTGTCTGAAGGGCCAAATCTATGTATGGGAAACTGTCCTCAAAGCTGATTGTTAATATGAAGCCATCAACCATGTCTTACCAATTCTTGGTACCATGTCGAAGTTCTGTTTCTAGGTACTAGTTCTTAGGGATTATCTCTAATGTATGAATGAATCCATGTACTCATTCTTGATGTGGAATCTCCTTCCATGATATAATGCATATCTAGACATGCTTCGTAGGAATAGTTTGACCATCATATTTTATCTGCATCTCTGTTTCAATTTTTCCAAACCTTATCCACATCAGTATTCGATATTCATGCCAACCTTCTATATTCTTCTTGTGTGCATTCCACCATCTAGCAAGGGTATATTTCAAGGCTATATCCAAGGATAACAACCTTTGATTTTTTGGAACTTTTTCTTTATAATTATTAAGAAAATAAGTTACATCACCTACGCCATCATAAGAAGGCATGTTACATACCTCAGATATCATACATCGAACTGATTTGGTAATTCTTAAACAATGCCTTGTGGATACTTCATGAAGCCTATTATGCCAATTTTCCAACTCTTCTTTTGAGTCTGAGGCACAAGAGCTATCATGTTCCCAACTCAAATTTCCTTCTGTGGTAGGGTTAACCCAATCATGTTCCTTCATTGTCATTTGATAGTTATGTATATGTCAATTATGGAATATTCTTCTTTGATTGGTTATGTATATCTTACTCCTTCTGATGGATCCAAGGGAACAATTAATCTCATATTGTTGCCTTCAAATATCATATGTCTCTTCTTCAGATTAATTATGGCAATATTGTCAAATTCCCAGTCAAGTCCAAACAATGAAGGGAAAGGGTTACTGTCATCGACGATCTCTATTAATTCAAAATCAGCATTAGTGCAAACTCCTTCAATATCCATTGTGACACCTGCTAGTATTCTCATAGGGAAGAAATTTTGTTTATTTACCATCCTTAACTGAATAGGTTACCACTATAGCCTTGGCTTATCCATCAATTCCCATGTCTTCTTCGTCAAGAAATTAGTATCAGATCCCAAATCCAGAATAACTTGATCCATCTCATACTCTCCTATCTGCACACTAAGCCTCGTTTATCTTCCAGTTCTCTTTTTTCGATGCAAATTTTTTACTGCGCACATCTCACTTTGCGGTGTTTCCTGGGATGCACAGGAATCTATCAACTTCTTGAGCCCTTATACAACATTTTGATCTCTTAACAATTTCATACAGGTTTGTATAAAATAATTTAAAATACCTACTTGGGTTGTTGAATCCTTGTCTTGCATCAGAGATCGATCCTATGTCAGAGCTCGATCATGTGTCAGAGCTTGGATCTGAATCGAAGTTAATGAATTGTCACATTTACTTCTCTGATTTGGCTTTGGCTGTGCACTAGAGGTCGAAGATCCAACATCCATAAAAATTTTCTTTGCTTCTATAAATACTACTTTTTATTTAAGAATATAAAAAATATGAGCTTTCTCAGCAGTCTTTCTGAACCAAGTACTTTCATATTATTTATTTTCATCCGCCTTATCCCTACTGGTCGCATCTCCACTTCTAGGGACAATACTAACTCGAGATTCGTCAATCCTCCTTTCAGCAGTCATCATTTGAATATTCTGTGTTGGCTACTGATTCATATTTTCTTGCATATTTTCCATAAGTACATAACATTATTCAATTACATGGTCAAAGGATATACAATACTTACATGTTGTTGTAGGGTTTTGGCAGTCTCTCGCAAAATGACTTGGTTGGCCGCAGTTATAGAAAATGATCTGTCCACGTCCTCGACTAGCTCCACTACCTCGAACTATTCCTTGGTAACCTCCTCGACAACCGCACTATCCATTTTACTCATGTCCATGCTCTTCTGCTTGCATTCTATAAGTTTCAGAACTTCATTCCATCATTAGTTCGTAAGCTCGACAATTATTCTCATCGTGTCCTACTAATTTACAGAACTTGCAACATAGGTTCCTTAGAGTTTGTACATATTTTTGTAACAAGTAACATTCTTCTGAGCGATGTTGGCCTCTAACCTTACATATTTCAGACCACATGCTAGATCCTGCATTCAAGGGATTCAATGCCCCACCAACCATGTAATCCCTAAAGAAAGGGCATTGTTCTTTAGAATGGCCGCTCGATTTTAACTTCATACACCACACTTATTCTCTATCTTCTTTGCTTTTCTCGATGCCTTGTATATGTAGGGTTAGGTTTTCCAGTTGATTCTAAATTTGTTGCATGCCTGCATTAGTATCTCCTATAGTTGAAGCTTCCAATTTCATTGCAATCTATAGAGCTTTGGCTTGAGTTCCTATATTTTGTTGCATCAATGGAAATCTGATATGCAGTATCAACCCAACTATAAACCATTCTTGATGTCGCTGCGGGGCTATGTCGAAGCTTACCCGATCCAGTAAAAACTTAAATCTCTAATCAAACTACCAAACAGACTCAGTAGGTTTCCGTTTGATCTCTTTAAAATCAGTGATGCATTGCGACTCAGACTTTGGCTTCTTGAACTCTCTTACCAGTGTTGTTTTCATATTTGTAAACTTTTTGTTCTGGTTATTTGAATACTTCATATAACTTTTTAATTCTTTATCTCACAACGTTGTAGCGAGCTGCACTTTCTTTATGTTCTCATCGTTGATCTGCTTCGCTATCCATACAAATACACATAAAAACCAAAATTGTTCCGGATCCTCCAATCCAGTCCCTTTGAAAATAGGTAGCTTAATATCATCAACCATACCTCTTCTTCGGGGGGGAGGGGGAGGGGGAAGGGGAGGGGGTGGGGGAAGTGGATGCGGGGTAGGAGGGGTAGGGGGAGTTGGAAAACCACAAAAACCCTGGCTATTACTGGATTCTGGCTTCTGTGAACTCTCAGGCTAGGAGGGAGAATACTGCAGAGTTACCTGGGGGTTATCAAGGTGGCTTTCTTCTCTTTCACTTTCAGATCCACTCAAAATAGGACTATAATGACTCTCTACAAAGGTCTCCAGGTATTGTCCATGAGATCGCTTTCTGGTATCTTCTTTATCTCTTTTTCCACTTCGCATTGCATCGATCTCTTGCTCATATTTGATTTCTCTTCTTCCAAACATAAGTAAACTAGTAATCTGATTGCATTCGTAAAACTCCCTTTTCACACAGAAGCATCTTAATCCAAGGTTTTAGAAATTTTAAATACTTACCTTACGGTCCTTTGAAGAATCATCATTCTGCTTTGCTGTAGGACATGGTTGAGTCTACTGCAAACTCAGTAATGAATCCTCCCAAGATGCTATCAATCCAGAAATCGACAACCCTTGAAATCCTATTGTCAATGATCTTGAGTCGTTGTATCAGTTTAGGAGACCATACCATAGGCTCTCCACCCTTAAAACAATTCTTCCTTTCAGTCAACCTTGATATCCTCTCGTACAACTCAATAGGAAAAGAACCGAAGAAAGCCTCATATTGATCTATGAAAATATACTTCTGTAACCACAATTTGGATGTCAGACGAGGGTTTTAGTTTTCTCGATTTGCAAATTCTCACAATTTCAGGTTTATCTAGTCTTGAATATCCTTCTTTTACGGGTACCACATCCACATATCCCTCAAACAGATCCCATTATTAGTAAAAAACCATTTTTTGGCTTGAATTGGATTGACCCAGGTTCGATCAATACTGTCGACCAATAAAACCCCATGATCATTGGCCCTTTTGGAAACGAACTACAAGCATATTGTTACACCATTTTTTAGTCATCTAACCTATTATCATTAGATGAACCCAAGTACACCATGTAAGACCAATTTTACCCTAAGTAAAATTGCTTTCACTATGTGAAATAACTTATTAAAACACCTTTATTAAGTTGTTTATGGTCTAAACATGAAACCCCAAAAGGAAATAATAAACAAATCTATATTTGTTTATATTTCCTGGTCATATTTAACCCAAAACAAGGAAATAAATTAAATAAATCCTTATTTATTTGATTATTTCCTAGGAATAAGTTATTTAAATCCGTATTTAAATAATATTCCTAGTTAAATTTGACTAAATCATTTATAAATAATTAAATAATCATTATTTATTTAATTATATTTCCACCATTTCCTTAAAATAATAAATAAATCATTTATTTATTTATTATTTATAAATAAAGGAATTGACCCAAGTCAAAAATCCTTTTCCCTCCAACAAATATAATAAAATATTCCTAAAAGGTGGTTCTAGAATTTGATTAATAATATTTTATTCATGCACCAAGTTCTAGATCGCCCTAATATTTTGTTATAAATAGAAGGGTTTTCCCCATTCATTAGTCACCTTCCATTGCATTAGATCACTCTGGATCTATACTTGGTCACATTCTCCATTTTTTCCTTGTGAGCTCCCTTTGAGTTCTATGTTTGTCTGGGTTTTCTACACCAACAAGAGAGAGAAACTTTAGATCTGAAACGCGGGAGGACTTTCAAGAACCCATCCCATTGAGGAGAACTGGAAAACACCTTTCTCGTTTTCCTCTCAGGTGACCCTTTTTTAATATAATATAAAAATTCTTTCAAATACATTGTTCTTGTCTTGTCTATTGGATGCATGGAGCCACATTTTACTTTATCTGCTTAATGTATTTTATGCTTAGATCTGGATTTGTGCAGCATTATTTGGATCACCTAATTGCATATTTAAAGATATTTGGCGGCCATAATCGATGTTAGGGCTATTTTTTATGCGTAGCTAAAGTGGCCTTTTACGACGAAATATTCATACTAACAATTGGCGACTCCACACGGGTTTTCTTTTGCAACTGCTGTCGTTTTATATATTCCTGCATATCCAGTTGTTTCAGACCCTAGGGTTTCTCTTCAATTTTCTGTTTTTCCTATTTTTATGGTGCTTTCCACCTCTAAAACCCTCAAACATTAAAATTTTTAACTTCTGTGTGTTTCTGGCCTTATTGCACAGGTGACAGACATCAGTCGCAGCTGAGACGAAAAAATTTTCTGAAATCTGCCGCCGAGAGACCCGGATCTACAGGTCGCACTTATCGGCCCAAAAACTGCGACCTGGCCTTGAAGTTGCACTTTTCTACCCCAAAACTGCGACCTGGACTGAAAACAGGTCAGAACCTACAACCTGCACTTTTTTCTGCAATTTTCCAGTACTTTTTTGGGTTTGTCTGAAGCTTCTATCAGGGTTTTCCAGCCTCTGTCTCTGCCTGTTTAGACTTGTTTATGATCTTTTTCACTCAACTAAGTGGGAATATTGCCCCTTAGGGCTCTAGTACCCTCCACTTTTTGTGGGAGAGTTTTCGATGTTTCAGAAGTCTGAATTTCTAGAGTTTCATCCTTATTTCTTTCAGATCTGATACCTCATTTTTAGATCCCTACAGATCAGCTCTTCTCCCTTTCAAATCACCTCATATAGTTTTTTTTGGGTTTATCTCTAGGGTCACCTCCCTATCCCTCCTATCTTTAGCTGATTCCCTCTTTTGTAGCAGCAACCTTGCCTCTACCTCTTTGTTGTTTTCTACACCTCTTTTCAGCAGATTTCTCCTTTAGATCCCTGTCCCTCCCGACCTTAGATCTATTGGCCTATTTTTAGCGTGCTTTGATTAGATTTTTTCCCTCTTATAGACTAGTTTTCAGAGACCCGCCTTCTTAGGTTAGATTGATGCATTGTTAGCTGTTAATTTTATGTTCTTTCAGTCTTATTTATTGTCGATTTATTTTTATTTACGCAACACACTTTTTCTTTTACTCTCAAAACGTCTGGGTTTAAACAATTAAAATTAACGCACGCCACACACTGACCCTAAGTGAAGAAGAGCCTGGTTAACACTGCCTGGCAAAGACTTTAAAGTCAATTAACACTGCACCTCTCTGCCCTCGTTTCGACATTGATCTCAATTGATTTTGCACCTCCCTGCCCTTGTCGGTTTTGCTTCTTCCCGTCATCATTGCGCCCCCAAGGCGTTTGTCCTAGAAACTTCTTGGCCTTCACCCTCAGTTTCTGGTTGATCGACTTCCTCCTACCCGTCGTCATCGAGTTATTCCTCCTCCGAGTCTACACTTCCACTCTTCTTCTGATTGTTCGGGTTCTCCCCTACTCATGGTTCTCCCCCTGTTACCTTCACCATGTCTAGTTTAGGGCCTAGCGCTAGTGGCAACCCCAGTTCTACTGTTGGGTCCGTTTCCAGCAGAACCACTACAGGACCTACCTTGACTGCCCCTTTGCTCCCTTATATCGTCAGTCAGTCTCCCCAACTTCAATCAGCTAATCAATGATCCTATTCGCCACGATGTCAATTGGCCTTCTATGCCAACCAAGCTCCCCTCCGACATTCCCAAGTTCGAAGGCCTTGCTAGTGAACATCCCTCCAACCATATCCGATCTTTCCACATGTGGTGTTCATCCAATTTTATTACTGATGACTCCATCTGTCTTAGATTGTTCCAACGCACGCTTACGGGTGAAGCTTCTAAATGGTATGTTGATCAGGCCACCTCTTCCCATACCACCTTTGCGACCATTGCCCAAGCCTTTTTATCTTATTTCCAGCTCCCTCTCCGATACGACACTGGTACAGAACTCTTGACTTCTTTTCGCCAATCCTCTTCAACCTGCCTTTCCACTCATGTCTAGGAATGGCGGAGAAGATGAAGCTTATGTCGAGCTCCCACCTTTGAAGATCAGGTTTATATGGACTGGTTCCTTCGCTCTCTCCCACCTCCCATTGGAAAATATGTCACATCCCACTTTCCCCAAACCGAAGAAGTCACCCTCCAAATAGCCTTGCAATATGACCTTATCTATGCTCAATCTGGTTATGTTTATACCGTCCTTCCTGACCTCCCCAAACCCAGTGGCCCTCACGCCCCGAGGGCATCTCACTCTGCCGACAGTATCATTGGAGCTCTTTCGCATTCCTCTGCTCAACCTCTTATGGGTTGTGGTTTCCCTCCAGGAAGGGCTAGCACCTCCGGCACTTTTCCCCCTCCAGGTAGCATGTATCTAGGATACGGCATGCCTCCTCCTTTTGCCCACACTCTTGCTTACCTCAATGTTGCCCACCCTAACCCTTATCCTTACCCACAGCCTAGTGTCCCCGCTCCTCCAGCATTTGAACCTCCCACTCCCTTGCCTTCTCCACCCCTGCAACCGCACTTACTACCTCCTCTAGGGCAAGTGTTTGTGCAACAGGGTGCAACTAATCCTCTTCCTTCTCAAAGAAAGAGGAAAGGAAATCAATCTGCTTCTGGTAATCGTGGATCCAATCCTTCAAGTATTGATTCTAACACTGCCAACCAGCCACAGGGCTCTCAGCCCAAGCCGAACAGGTCGCTTCGCACCAATAAACCCTGTTCGTGTTGCGGTGTTTATGGTCATTACACTCATGATTGTCCCATATTACCACAAATGTGGCAGATGTGGGAGTCTCAGGCCACCGTGCGGGGACAAAATTCCTCCCCTATTGTCCCTCTCAATATAGCTACTTCTCAACCCGCTGTGTTTACCAATCCTTTCCCTCAACAAGGATTCGTGGCTACTCAACTGCCTCAAGCCCCGGTATCCACTCAACCTTTCCCTTCTGGTTCCTCCAATTACCAGATCTTCATGATGGCCTCTGACCAACCCCTCACCGTCGACCTTAACCTTCAAACTCAATCTCGTCAGTACTCCACACCTCCCATTCTATCTGTCACCGAGTCCCCATCTTCAGGTCCTATAGAGCATCTGTCGACACCCAATGGTCCCTTACAAATCCCTCCACCCAAAGCTGAGGTTCCCACCAAGATTCCTAAGGGCGCATTACGCCAAAATGCTGCCTCTGGTCGAGCTGCCCATTCATATAGCATAGTAGATGATCTGGCACAATCTCCTGCTGCCATTTCAACACTAAAACTCCTCCAGTCGTGTCCTTCTCAAAAGAAGGCTCTACTATCTGCCGTGGGTGTTGTAGATCCTGCTGAAGACCAACTGATTATTTTCGATGCCCGTCAGTCAAACCATCCCCCCCTTCCTGCTTCTGTTG